>JAXQQM020069802.1:0-11243 GCA_034641835.2 Pinus albicaulis | reverse complement strand
TTGCTTTCTTCATTTTCTTATTTCTTAGGGGAAGGTGAATGAGTAAGGTCTATTCGAGGAAATGATTCATGTGAAGAATATGAACCAAGGTCAGTGGAGGGTGATGGAGGTGTGTGAGGAGAATTTTGAGATGATGATGGCAGGCTTTGTAGAGGGATGGGCTGTGGAGTTGTGAAATCATCATGGGTGATGAAAACCTCCTAGGGGATGCCTTGTTGTTCTATTTGGTGTGAGACAATCAATTTGATGAGGAAATGATGAAAAAGGCTTGACATTTGTTGGGATGGAGGCCTCTTTTGCATGATGGAAGACATTTTCTCAATACTTTTGCAAAGGTAGTAGGGCATATGTAGCAGCTTGGTTTTGGTGAAGTGCATGAGGAGTCTTATGTGGTAGGAATAGACTCTGGAGAACCTACCCTCACAAGTGAAGTATTTCATAATGGTTTTCATTAGGGGAACATATATGTCCAATAGATGAGAGAAGGGGAACATGGTTTTGCAATCAGCTTGACAACTTGGTTTCAAGAATGGGCGATAGTGGCTTAGGTCCAGATGCTTTTGTTTGAACCACCTTTCTCCTATGCAAGGTATTCCAGTGGCCCTAGAGATGGCATAGGCAGTCAACTCAAATTTTACACCGGCCAGGTGTACTTGATGATTATGAAGGTTTAGGGCAAAGAGCTTGGTCAATTGAGGGTGACTCTGGATCTTTTTCACTTTTTTACAAAATTCATAGCATCCCAATTCTTGAAAACATGAAAAAATAGTAGGGGAGGTTATTAGCTCTTCAGTGCTTATAGGTTCAAACCTATTTGGCATCCCTCCCTTCCTTGTTTGCTTTTTAGGCCTTTGACTTGCCTCATCAATGTCAACATTCTCTTCTTTAGAAATTTTTTGTTTTACCCCTGCCTCAAAATATTTAAAGAGGATTGGCACTGCTTGTAGAATGATGTGACGATGTTGAATGAGATGGTGAAGTTTTCTAATTAGGTCAAGGCTCAGCAGTGTGTAGGCCAAGTGTTTTCTTTAGGATTTCACTGCCTACTCCAAAAAAAATTCCAAATTTCCTTTGTGACCTTATATTTTTTAGAAAAACATGAACATGTAGGAAAAGTTTAAAATGCCTCTTCAAAAGGCCTCCACAGCAGAAAAAATAGCTCAGAAAACCTTTTCGGGCAGCTCAGGTCACCCTCTGAATGTGTTTTCGTGCAGAGGTTAAAAAATGTGGCAGGAGCGCAGCATAACTCCTGTCGGGCGACCTTGAACGTGATTTTGTGTAGAGGTAAAAAACTGTGGCAGGAGCACAACACAACTCCTGTCGGGCGGCCCTGAACGTGATTTTGTGCAGAGTTCAAAACTGTGGTAGGAGTGTAGCACAACGCTAGTTGGGTGGCCCTGAACATGATTTTGTGAAGAGTTTGAAACTGTGGCAGGAGCGCAGCACAACACTGGTCGGGTGGCTCGGGTCACCATTGAACGTAGAATCGTGCAGAGGCTGCACGCTGTGGCAAGAGCGCAACACGGTGTTGGTCGGGCAGCTCAGGTCACCACTAAATGTCGGGTCATGCAGAGGCTGCACACTGTGGCAAAAGCGCAACACGGTGTTGGACAGGTAGCTCGGGTCACCACTGAATGTCGGGCAAACAGTAGGAGCGCAACGCCATTCTACAGGCGCACAACGCGTAGTGGAAATTTGCACAGGAAGACGCTACAGGAGTGCAGCGCCCAGAAAAATTGCCTGAGGACTCTGTCGAAAATTTTGAAAAACCCTCACTCCTTCTGTAAATATCCAAATGGTGAATGGGAGATGCTTTGCTGGAGTTGTTTTAAGCCCCTTAATAAAAATCAAGAGTAAAAACCCACTTTATAAGGTTTGTTTCTTCTCTCTTTTTCTCACTGTTCCTTTTGACTGTTTTTGGTCTTGCAGGTGGTATTTTGACATGAAATTTGTTCTTTTCACTGTTGGAGGCCTCTTGAGTTTCTTTTCAAATTGATAACTTTTCTAAAGAAACCAAGACTATGCCTTTTTCCTATATTTAGAAAATGAACCTGTTTTATGACTTTAAACACCTATACACAACAAACTTATCATTTTTGCAATCTCTTCCTGTGATTGATATTCTGCCATGTTTTTGTCTTTAAGTAATGAAGAAAAAACCTCTTGGTGGGAGAAATACCCTAGTAGTAAGTATAAACAACAGTTTGGTCTTTTGGGATGTGCCACCTTTATGTGAAACATTGCTTGCCTTATCCTTATCAATTTCCCTGTAAGAAAACACTGTTGACAGTCTTGTAAAGTGCCATTCATGTTCATCTATCTTTTGTAGAATGGTCATTTGATAAGGATGGCCTTTTTTGGGAGTTCCACTGCTCTGCTGCAAACCAGGGGTATATTTGTTTCTCAAGCCACTTAAAATATGCCTCTAACTATTTTTTAGAAAATACCCTTGAACTGACATTTCTTGCCTCTTTTTGCTGATACTCTTCATCATTGTTTTACCTTTGGTGTAGAGGAGTATTGATTTTCATGTCTGCCCTTCTTGATTTTCTTTAAAACATCTGATTTTACCTTTTGATGCAGTGGAGTTAGTGCTTGTCTACCAAACCCTAAAAGGTAGTTTGAAAACCCTTTGAAACCATCTGTTGTGATGAAGGAGGCTTCTTTATCACTATTTGACCATATTTGTCCATCTTCCCAAACTTCTGAGTTTTTGGGGATGTTTAGAAGAAGCGAACAATGTTGTCTTCTATGTTCTCAAATAAATACTTATCAAACTTATTACTTATGTTTAAAAATTCTTCAATGATCATTTGAAAGGGTTGAGGTGTCCTTTGCCTTTGTAACCCTAGTATTGCTTCATTTATTGATCAAAACAGTCATAAACCCTGACTTCCATCAAACCCATACCTTGCTACTTGCTTCTTGGTTGTGAGTGGTTTTCTGGTGATAGTGCCTCTCATTACTTTACCTCTTGCTAGGTTGGTAGCCTTTTGACTCTTTTGCAGAAATGTAAGCAAGGGGTAGTTTTCCCCTTACAAAACTTGTGCTTCAGGCCAAATACCTTTTGAATGATCTCTTTTATGAGTTTAAGACAAGATCACCAGTCCTTTCTTTCTTTGAATGCAGTTTCTTCATATAGGAAAAAACAGAGTTTGTAGGGCGCCAAATCCATCCTATGACTTTGTGAACCTCTAGGTGACCTAGTGGAGGCTTTCTGGGACTTGGCCTTTTGGACTGAAACCTAAAACCTGGGATCTATCAAGTGTAAGACAGAGTTCATGATAAAATAATGTATTGAAGACTTGAAACCCAATGTACTTGATTTATTAAAGAGTCTACAGAGATAGTTTTGAGACTATCAGTGTTTAGGAATAGTTTGGTGGACACAACAAGTTGATTGATTGGTGAGCTTAGATAGCAGTGGAATTTTTAGGTGAAACAAAAACAGGGGATTTGGGTCAAAGGTGACCAGATATAGATAAAATGGGTGACATGGGCTCTTAATGGGTATTCTGAGACTGGTAGGCAAAGTTAGATAGGATGAAATGATAAAAATAGTGAAAAATTATCTTAAGGATAATGAAGGAAGTGAGATTTCTAGAACTCACAATGTCTATGAACTTTGTTTCTAGAAATCTTGGGATACTCATTTAGTCATCTAAACAGGTAAAAATTACTGATGATTAACAATGGATCCACTTGGGGAGGGAGCTCCTTTTTAGGAGGTGTCCATAATTTCAGATCTCTTGGTTTATGAAGACCAGTGCCTCATCCATTGGGCGGATTTTCTTCTTTTCTTTTGTTGTTGCTTTCCTGAAGTAGTGAATTCGATAATCTAAAAGCATGATTAACTCAACTTCACTTCTGCTTACCCAACCTACTTTCCTAGCATTTTCTCTTCCTTGGGTGCACTTGAACTGGCAAACCCATTGACATCTTTTTCTTTTTTAAAGCTAAGAAATAAACTATCTACTTCTACACTTATTTCTTCCAAGAGTTTAGATTATTCTAGTGAACTCTACTTATTCTCTACCTAGTCTATTTGACTGTCAAGATTAAGTAGTATGATAGACTTCATTCACTAAGCTAAAAACATGAAATTGAAAACATGACTAAATCAGGATTAGACAATCTGATTTCTCATGGGTTTGTGGCATAAAAACAAGCTGCACACAAATGTTATTTTTCTACAATATAAGTCTTAGAAAAATCAGGGCTAGGATACATAGTTTGCTATTCATCCCTATTTTTCTCCTTAGTTCTGTTTTGAGCATGTGGAACCAATATCTTTCTTTCCTAATCTATTTTCTTCGACAAGTCAAGCTTCAATGATATGACCAGCATTCTTTTCACTAACTTATCAACAATAAATTTAAAACATGTTCAGCCATGATTAGGCTAGATAGCTGAACAAGACATTATTTTTGCACTAGTAGTGGTACTTAGGCTTGCACACTTTTAGTATTACTATTTTTTGGGTATGGGGCTATACCTTGTTTTTTGAATCTGCCCTCTTTTCCATTTTTTCCTATGTTTTTGTGTTTTTCTCTTTGTGACTCTTTCTTCACACAATGGTATGTACAATGAGTGAAAATTTTAAAGCTAAGGATATTCAAAAAAGTAGTGTTTGAGCATCCTGTCTTCAAAAGGATCTCCTAACATCTTTTGTCCATTCAGCTCTTGTAAATAGAAAACATAGTTACCTCTATTTGACAACATGGTATAAGGATTATTCCAAGAGTTTTCAGAAAATCCTTGATCCCCTTGGTGCTTATTCTTTGACCTTTGCTCATCAAATCTGTTTGTGTCAAAGATCCTCTTTAAGTAGGCAAGGTATTCTTTATCATCTTTAAAACAAATGATGAAGTCATCCATGTACACCATAGTAGAGAAATTTAAAACTGAAGGCACAGTTTTTTGGAAAGTATCTCCAACACTTTCTAGCCGGGGGAGTATTTGCTTAAGCATGCAACTGTCCCAAGGAAATTTGAAAAACTCTTTGAGCTGATTGATCTGAAGTGGTATCATCTGATGGTAACCTGAAAAACTATCATGCAATGAGATTTGGTTAGAAAACCCTACCCTTTGTAAAGTATGATATTTTTTGGTAAAAAGGCACTTGTTCTTTTGGAAGGGTCGCTCCTGGTACCTAAAGTCTATATAAAGCCTATGTCCCTTTTCCTTCTTTCTAAGTGAACTTAACTGCTCAAAATTTTCATGATTATTTTTGAAAGGAAGGCTTTTTAGAACAATGGTTGTGTTACAAGGTTTTAGACTAGCCTGCCTACACACAGAAGCATTCTGAAATTTTTTGCACAGTCTTGTATTTCTTTGTTTTGTGTGTAGTGATAAAATTTTAGACAACTTAATTATTTCAGGCTTCTTAAGTTTACCCATGCTATCTTCCTCTATATCAGATTTAGCAAAGATTTCTTTGGGATCTATAGCAATATTTGTGAAAATTGACAATTTTTTTGAAAGGAAAAAATTCTTGGATGATGAAGTATCTAGGTAAGGTAAAAACATCAGACTGTCTTGTTTCAGATTCCCAAAGATTTGTGTTTTGTGAGGGTATTTCATTTTTTCTAGATTAGCAAAAGGAGGAAGATGTGTTTTTGTGGTTTGTCCTTCCTTTGAACAATCTGTTTCCTGTCCTAAACTGGTTTTTGTTTCTGACATTTCATTTTCAATTTGCAGAAAATCAAGTTTAGTTTTGTTACCTTGTGTTGTTTTAGGGTCGTGATAGTTTTGACTATCGAACTCATCATAGAGGAACTGATCTGATTGTTTTAATGTGCCTAGATCTTCACAATCTTCATTCACTTTCTCATCAAGGTCATTTTCATTATACAAGATAAATGAGTCCAAGTCTGAATGAATTGAATAGATAGGGGTGTTGTTGGGTCTATCTAGGCTACTTACCATATACTTCATGCGAGATTCCCAGCAGAGTCTCCTTGTTTGGTTAAAAATTGGGATGGTAGCATAAGACATGTCAAGTTGGAGGTTCCCCAGAAGTTTGGCTCCCCAGGATCGGGACAAAAGCATGCCATATTTGGGGGGAATGTCATCCACGACTATGTCCATGACCAGGCTCTTAGCAGGGATTTGTGTTAGATTGACACATAAGTCCTTGATTAAGCCCAAGCACTTAACCCTGCTTGAATCAAAGGAATACAGATCTTTGTAGCACCTGGTTATTTATAGGCCTAATCTTTCCATTACTACCTTTGGCATGAGGTTGTGAGAGGCACCAGAGTCTAGCATGGCATTATGTAGGATTTTGTCGTGTATGTTTAGGCTAACATAGAATGGGGGAATGGATCCTTCTTGGTATTTTACATCTACTTTGGGTCCAAACAACAGCTCTGGTTTATCATCTGTCAAATTCAGAGTATTGGTATCATTTCCTATGTTCAAAACTTTCAAAACTTGGGAGAGGTACATATCCTGAGCTACTAGTTCAGTGAGAGGGATGGTTATTTTGATTTTAGTGATCTCTCCTTCAAAACTGAAAGGTACTTGAGTTTTGGACATATTTACATCAGTTTTATCAGCCATAAATTTTTCCACATTTTTAATATGTTGATTTTGATTCGGGGCTTTGGTTAGTAGAGTTTTCTCAAGGCCACTAGTAGAGGTGCTAGGATAGCTTGTGTCAATGCTTGGTTGGCTAGTTTTATCCTTGTTAGGATCAATTTTCTTAGCCATGGTGTTGTTATTTTTTGTTGTTATTTTAAGAATGTTTTCGGGAGTTTTCTTAACAGAAGTGTCTGAGTTGTTTTTCTTGGAGTTGTCTTGGTTTTTCTTACTCCTAAGATCATATTGTCTATGGAATTCCATTATGGAATTTTCTAATCCCAATTCATGGTCTTCGGAATCTTCATAGCTTTTTTCATCTTGGTTTGAGGAGAAAAAACCTTGTTCTTCTTCTGTGAGAAAAACATCACCCTCACTATCAGAGCCTATTAAGTTTAGATGATTTTCATCTGGTTGTTCAATATCTCTTTCCCCTTCATCAACATAGTTATCTTGGAAGGGTGGCCTAATTTTTTGATCATTTTCCCTTGTTCTGTTTTGGGGCGGGTCTCTTCTAAAATTCTGCTTCCGGTTTCTGTTTTGGGGATTTGATTGGTTGTCCCTAGGGGGTGTTCTTTCGTTTATGCTTATTCTCTCCATCATTATTTCCATGGTCCTAAGAAGGTTGTCCATCTTGGAACAAGATGAGGAGGTGGAGGGTATGGTGTCATCTTTGTAAGTTACCCTCTTTTCTAATCTTAGCCTAGCTCTTTTTTCAATTAAGTTGGCCTCTACACTTATAGCTCCCTTTTGTATGTCTTCTAGAGTTAGGGGCTCTCTTTCTCTTAGTTTATAGGCCATGTCGGGGTCAAAACCTTCCGGGAATTTAGCGAAGGCTAGGCCTAATGGGGGTTTCATTTTGGCGGTAGTGCATTGTAAACACTATTGAACCTAGTGCAATAGTCTTGGACACTTTCCCCCGTGTTTCTTTTAAGATTGCTATAATCTGAGAGGATCTGAAGAGGGTTTTCCTTGATTTCCCATTTGTTTATGAAAGTTTGGTAAAGGGAAGGGAGATCATGTATGCTATTGGGAGTTAGGCTTTTGAACCATTTCTTATCTTCTCCTCCTAGGCTTTGGGCAAACATCCTCATCTTCATGGTTTCCTCTAGTAATTCCATGTAGTCAAAAACATCATTCATTCTATCTACATGTTGTTGGGAAGTGGTGGATTCAACCCGAGTGAAGTGTGGGATTCTGGATTGGTAATCATTTGGAAAAGGTACCAATGGTTGTGGTAACACAAGGGGTGCATACCATGCTGCCATGATAGGAGCTAATGGTTGATTTACAAGTAGAGGATTTGTGATATGAGATGGAGTGGTTTGCACAGTGGAGATGTGAATGGGTGTGGCGAAAGTACCCGAACCAGTAAACTGATTCTGAGCAGACTTGGGGTGAAAGGAGCCAAAGTGATGGAGAAGTTGGAAATCAGGTGGTGTGGAAGGAGAAACTTCTCCGCTAGGACTCTGCTGCAAGTCTATGGGCTCAAGATTGGTGTGGTCGATTCTACTTTGTGACTTGGTTCTGAAAAGGTTTCTAGTATGGTGCAAGTCAAACTGGGGGTCTTGCAAGGCTATAAGATGTTTAGGTACAGAGCTTGCTTTATGAATGGTCCTATTAGTAGCTAAGTTTCCAGATTCAAAATTTTTCCACAAAATATTTTCTGGGCCATCAACTATAGTAGGAGGGTTTGGATCTAGTATTGATTCTTCGTGAAGCTAGGTTTCAAACTCAAATTTTTGAGAGGCTGAAAGTTTTTAAAACTTTTTCGACAAGTTTGCCTATTTTATGTTTGCTAAACTCACACAGTGTGAGACTAGGATTCTAGACTTCCCAGGGTTGATTCGACACAATCCTATAGGGGTCTAGGGACACTAGTAAAGTTAGAAGGCCTACTGGAGGCTAGTGGAGTCGCTAGGTGGATATTTTAATTTTTTTGAAGGTATGTGTCTATGGTCCACCACCAATAATAATAAGAAGCCAATCTAGGAATTTTTTGGGGTTTTCTGAGTTTTTATATGCAGTCCTTAAGGTATGTAAGAGTGTCCTATAGCTGAGTCATCATTTTGCTAGGATGGTGAAAAAAGTTATATTCTACTCTTAGGCTATCAGTTAAGTTCTCTTATGATTTAAAGAAGGTTTTTTAAGTCCTAAGGGATACTTAGTTTGTCACTGACATCAGAGGTTGCATCATAATCACCATTGTGTTAGTGATAGTGATGAGGTAGTTATAAATCATAGGGTACTGTTTGATGAAGGGATTCTAGATTCCTAAGGGGTATTTAGATTGTTATGAACTCAGAAGGTCCCACCGTGATTGCCATTAAAAGGCCCCCTGAGCCTACAAGAGTTGGAAAACCAAATGACCCGAGAACATCAAAGCGTACTGAGTCCCAGACTCAGCTTCCGAGACTCGGGTGAAAGGGCTCTCTCTATTATGCGAAGGATGTGAACTTGTTCGCTTTGGGTGATTGATTTTAGGCTAGTTGTTAAGTGTAGGTTTGTTTGTTTGTTTTGGGTTGGAGTAAGATGATGAAGTAAGATAGGTGGAGTGAGAGGTTATCAAATCAATTGAGCAATGGAGGCTATGAAGTTATTGATATCTTGGTAGCAAATAGGAATACATCACAGGGAAAATCTAGTGTAGTTAATGGATCTTTTAAGTTTATGTGTGAGGTGAAATGGACAACAAGTTTGGGAACCAAGGTAGGGCAAAGGGTAGTTAAGAATCCTTTGTCAAATACCTGTGAACAGGGAGGTCTTTAATATTGATAAGAAAAATATACGAATCATGAGATAGGGCGTGCTGTTTGTTACACATATGCAGAGTGTTGTCCTTGATGGCAACCCACTGAATGAAGATAAAGACATACGTTTGTTGACATGTGTTGTCCTTGATGGCAATCCACCGGATGAAGTTGTGCTTGATAGAATATTTTCTGATGTATCTACAGTGTGTACATAAGGCAATGAAGAAAGGATTTCAGCATGTGCTAAATCTTGATGAAAAGAGTGTGTCTCTAGGTATACGCGGATTTTCCTAGTAGAAGTCGCGTATGCACGTGGGAATAAACGTGCCAAGTCGCGTATGGGAAAAAGTGCTCAAAAAGTACAAAACCAGGGGTAACCACCATGGTATTGCCCATTGTATTGGGTAATGATTCGCCTAAATGACCCCGTCCAGGAATACCATCGGAAGTAATGTGGTTTTGGCTCATGGTATTGAAATTGGGTAAACCTATATAAGGAGAAGAATTTCATTGTGCAAATTATGAGTGTGGGTGCAAGATCTCTGAGCTTAATGAATACTTCACTCTGAAGTAGATCTGAATGGAAAGGGTTACACTTGAATGATAAATCTGAATGGATGATGCACCAATGATGAAGAAGGGGATCTAGATCTGAAATGTGCTTGTATTTGCTAGATCTGTTTATGGAATGATTAGATCCAAGAAGAGGCGAACATCTGTCTCAAGTGAAGGGTTAAATCGACAAGTCTATATGTTCAAGAAATGCAACACCCTAAATCTTCCGAAGAACCACACGCTAGTTCGCTTATCAGGAAGCGGCCAGACATACGTCAAGCCATTTATCAAAGGTGATGCCAGTTTAAATTTGGTTCTACACCTACGCAGGTATACGCCTTATGTGAACTAAGCGCGTATATACGCGATATCCGTGAAAGGAAAGTGCGATGAAAACTAGGTTTGCTGAAGTCCGTGGTAAGAAATGTCTGATCTAATCTGTTGTGTTGCTGCTATCTATATTCTACTGTTCTGAGTTGCCTATATCAGTTTGGTTGTATGGTTGAGCTTGAAAGCATGGAGAGGGTCCAGTCTGAAAATATAATGAAACGTGGCCTGCAAGTGTTGTTCTATTGAAGTTGTTGGATCCAGTGTGAAAATTGATGAAACGTGGTCCATAGAGGTGCTGAGGGTTGTAGCCTTTCTACTGTGGTTGAAGCTCCCTTTCCAAGCAGGGTCATAAACGAGTCGGGGGTCGGAGTGCTCCTTCTGGGGAGAGGCCGGAAAACGAGCTAGGCCTCGTCGGCAGAGTTCTGTACTCTCATGACACAAGGCACAAGATTGTTTTCTCTATAATAAAAGATTGAAGGTTGAGCAACGACAGCGGTGGTTTTCTCCCGACTTGGGTTTCCACCTAAATTCCTGGTGTTCATGTGTGATGCTTTGTGTGATGGCTTACTCTGATCTTACTGTTCATGTTTACTGATTATTAAATATTTGATGAATGAATGATGGAATGATTTAAGTGAAAATCTAACAACATAATTAGATATCTGTGTATACGCGAGTTTCATAAAGGTCATCCGTGTATATACGCAAGTCTGCTTCAGGAAAGTAGCGTATGTGTTTTAGAAGCAAGATAAAAGTAAAAGTTTTGAATATACAGTAAATACTGATTCACCCCCCCCTCTCAGTATTTTTCCCAACAATTGGTATCGGAGCATGTCCTTCTGCAGAAGCTTGATCGCTTGAAGGAGATCCATCGCAATGGGAAGTCTTGAAGGAATAATGTCTCTAAAGCCACCTCTATTCAATGGAAGCAATCTGATATTCTGGAAGGTACGAACAAAAGCATATCTGCAAAGTCTTGGTGCAGATGTATGGGCAATCGTGGAAGAAGGTTATCAATACCCA